>VYZW01007197.1:7144-18039 GCA_013401315.1 Balaeniceps rex
TCCTGTTTTTTGCTGATGGTTATGTAGATGGATGAGTATATTTCATGTTGATTAAATCCTGCTCTGGGATTCAAAATCTGGCTGCTGAAGGGTTTTAACTTGGGGGGAGTCCACCGACACTTCAGGATTTTCTTTTTCTGTATTGTTATTGAATATTCTTTACTCCTTTTGACACAGACCTCATTCAATGCATTTCATACCATTATTTCAATAGTTAACTGAAGGACAGAGGAGTGTTTTGAAAATAGTGAGTGATAGTCTAATGTTCTAACATTTTAATACTCATTTTTTCTAAACATGCTTTCTATCAGTATTCATTGATTTTTATTATTTTAGGAGCAAGACCAGTGCAGAATCCCATGCTGATATATTATACAGTGTTTACTTAAGTTAACATGCATTGCCATTTTTGAAATATTCTTGGGTTATTTAGATTTAGTCTTAAATATCAGCATAAAGCTCTTAAAGCTTTCTGCTCATGTGAGAAAAGTCAGCAGATTCAGGTTTAACTTAAACATTAAAATCCAAAGTTGACTAACTGTTATAATGCTATTTGCAGCTTTGCAAAAACTTGGATCTTTAGAAACATCTCAGCTTGTTCACTGCTTAAAGTGTATGTGATCCTGTTTGTACAAACCTTGGGTTGTTGGCACCAAAGCTATTTAATTTGTATTAAATGTGAAATGACTGCATTAGTATCAACTGTAGTCTTTACCCCAAATCCTTATAAGCAGGTAGAGAAGTTTCATGAAATGCAGCAGACAGCTACCCCCCGCTTAAGTCTTACTGTTATTGTTGTGATTAATTCTTCTTCTTTGCATCTTTAACTTATACAGTGTCTCATCACTACTCAAATTCTTTTGCTTTATTACTCTGGCTTCTTTGACTTCCATAACATGATAGACAAAGAAATGTGAGCTGTTATTTTTTTTGCCCTTTAACTAGTTTGCATTTTGCCAAGTTCCCACAGGGCATCCTGTCTTCCAAGCCAGGTAATCGTGGAGATGTAAAATGTCCATGATTTCCACACAAACCCCCCACTCCAGAGCTCTTGAGGGGAGATAAAGTGTAAAGTTGATCTGAAGAAAACCGTATTTTTTTTAAAAGTTCTAATTGTGTGGATATTGCCATAGATACTTGGCATGAGGAAACGGTGTATCAGTTAGTGAATGTGTGAATGCAGTGCTCACGGCTTATATCTTTAAAACTGCGTTGATTCAGGATGTTGGTGATAATTGGCATAGTGCAGATAGAAAATGTAGAAGCCTGTGTTTTCTAGCCTTAGGAAAAAGTGATTCTTTGATAATATTGTAGTTAAAGCCTTAATCCACAAACATAGTACAGGTACTTTCCGCCTATTGAAACATGGCATAAAGTGATCAAATAGCTTGGTGAGTTTTGTCCTGAGTGGTTGCATCCCAGATTTAGGTATTTGCATCATGGGATGATATGAAGTTTCCAAATTGGTTACCTTAAGCAAGGTTATGATGCAAATGGAGACATTTTGAAGAATGCAACTGCTGTAAATCGAGTTTATGTGAAAAGCTTTTGGAAGCTATGAGGATGGGGCTCGATGAGACTGAGAGGTGTCTGGGACTGCCCTCAAGCCCACTCAGAAACCTGTCCCTATCTTTCCTTTTTAACTGTTGTTCACTTAACAGCTTTCAAGCCATCACTTGGGAGAAAAGCTTTTTTAGATTGAGCTGGTTGTTCGGGTCTCTTCAGTTGTGTGCTCTAAGCCAATGTGTATTGCAGCTTCCAATTATGTATCTTCTTGCCAGTACCAACCCTACTTTCCTTTTGCTGCAAAAGTGGGAAAGCCTGAAACTTTAAAGCTTGTAGGAAGTTTTCTGGTGAGGGAGGGAGGGAAGTGGGCAAAATGAAGATGGTGGTAGGAAATGGGCAAGAGCCTCTGTTAGAGCATCTCTG
Source organism: Balaeniceps rex (assembly GCA_013401315.1). Classification (NCBI taxonomy): domain Eukaryota; kingdom Metazoa; phylum Chordata; class Aves; order Pelecaniformes; family Balaenicipitidae; genus Balaeniceps; species Balaeniceps rex. The sequence goes on from VYZW01007197.1 coordinate 9,074, forward strand.
TATTTGTCCTGTGGTTATCTACATTTCACCTTTCTCAAGACTATTAAGGAGCTAGAGTCAAGATTAGGACTTACGGTTTCATGAATTCAGTAAAGGACGGAGTGGGAAACAATTAAGGCAGTAAATATATCTTGGTTTTACTGTTCTGTCAACCATAGTATGGGTATTCCAGTGAAGTATCTGGTGTGCCTTATCCCAACAATGCTGCTTGTTAGTACTTTCCTAATGTCTGTAAAAAGACTATAAAACTAGTTAAGGCCTTGTAAATCTTCTCCATTACTTTGAAACTTTTGGGGCTGATGGAAAGAACATGACTTGTTGGTACTGTGTTGAGATTGTCTATATCATTTGTTTCTCCAGAAGTGGTGTGTGTGGTGTGTCCTGCCAGGATCTCGTCTGATGGTTTTTCCTGTGTTTTGAGGCTTGGAGCTAATTTTAAAATGTTTGTAGTTAGCATGTTGGTATTTCTTTGTACCTCATATGTAATATATGTACAGAAGACATTTATGAACAGTATGGGTTGTATATAGTGGTAAACAAGGATCTAAACTGTCTTTAAGTGTGTGAGGTGTTGGGTTTGTTGTGTTTTTTTTAACTCTTAAAAGCTGCCGGCTTTCCATGGTGTCAGAAAGGGCAACAATGGAAAACTATAATGTTTCCAAAAAGGATCTCTTGACCTAATGGTTATAGTGGAGTGGTGAGAAGATTACATTGCCACTGGTCACACAATGCTCACTTTGTATAGAAACCAGCTTTGTGTTTTGGTACTGTCTTAAGGTTTAGACATGGAAATAAATCACTGTGAAATAAAATAGATTGTTACATGAGGGCTGACCTGCAGTAACCAATGCTGTGCCTGCCCTGGCAGTAACTCGGTTAGTTGTCCCATGTGTGCAGAGAGTTTGGAGAGTTCATATGTGTGCATTTCATGGACTCACTAATGCCTAGGGATCCTCTGCAATAGCAATGCTTTCCTTTTTATATGGGGCCTCAGAAGACCCACATTTTTTGTTCTCTGGTTTTGCTTTACTAGTTAAATGACATTATCCCAACATTTTAACAATTTCACAGCAACCCTTGGATTGTAGGACTTTGTTTTGAAGATAGTGTGTGAAAATGTATGAAAACTATTGCATGTGAAAATATTTTACAATCAGTCTTCAGAAAATGTAAGAATGCCTCTTCAACTTCTTTTGGGGAGGAATTTATTAATCTTGCTGAGTATTTTTCCAGCTGATACTGTAGACCGCAATTGTCTCATCCATAAGGAGTTCTATATGCACAGCCAGAATGTGTTTTTTAAGAACTTGCATAGCAGGTTGCTTTGTAAGGAGCTATTGGTTGCCATAACCAAGTGCTTAAAAAAATTTGATTGACACTACCACTTGGCTGGTCTTATGTAGCTTAACTTTCAAAATTCATGTTTTCCTTACTAAGGGAGTGCTGCTTCGTGAGCGTGCTATAGTTGAACTTCTTATGTGCTTTCTGTTTTCTTGCCTGAGTTTGAACAGACCCAGCAAATCACACAGCCCTGTTGTCCTCGTGTGTAGCGCTGTAATGCAACAAATACGCCACAAGATGGCTCAACAATATAGCACCTCAAGCATTTCTTAAAAGTTTTTGGTTCGCTTCACACCACAGTATTTCACTACAGGTTAGCACTAATGTGAAAACACTTGTTCTGCATAGTGCTGCAACCTGCTATGTATTTGAGGAATGCATAGTTACTTTAGCGCATCACTGTGTGGTCTGTATCGCACAAGTGTAGAGACATGCAAGGTGTCCTCTACATGCTCTTATAGTGTGGTATTACAGCAGATTTGTATTTAAGTCAGACTTTTGGGAATTGATTCATCTGAAGGCAATTTGTTATTCACTTTTGAAGCTTTAATTGAAACTTTGTTATTAAGCCCTTCAAAGTAGGGGGTTGGCTTACTGTTTGTAGGGAAAGAAAATGGAAATAATAGGGTTTTTTATGATACTGAAATGTGAACTCTTTCCCAAAAAGTTAAAATACAAATGACCATGCAGCTGCAGAAAGAAATATGATACTTGGGATTCTAATCTCCTTAATATGCCTGGCACCAAAAAGTGACTATGAAAGTGTCACCTTGTTTTGAAATAAAAATGGGAAGTTCTCAGAGAACAAGATGATCTTTCAGCCCACACAATTTCCTATTGACCTAGTAAAACTTCTTTTTAATTCTTGCTTGGATACCAATAGGAATACTAAAACAGAATGGTGGTGGTGCCTGAGCTAGAATGGATGCAGGTTCATCTCCTGTTGATAGCAGCTAATGTTGCTAGTGTGGGGCAGGGGGAGGTAGGTTTGCCACTGAGGTAGGGAAGAGAGGGTGCTGAAGATTCAGGAAAAACCGAACATTTCCAGTATTAAGATGCAGATCTGATCTTGTGAAAATACAGACTTATGCTGGGGAGTCCTGGGTTCCATTACCTCTCTTGCTTCTCCATGTTGTGACCATATCTTGTCAGCACATTAGTGAGTATATATGATGATCTGACTGTCACCAGCTGCTGATCTTTCTGGGACTGGGAATGCAAGCCAGAACAAGTCTGGCTGAAAGAGATGGGTATCATACAATCGCCCCCTAAATCTTGAACTATTCTGATCTGTAGTTGGTTGTTTACACTTCACAGCTGGTAGAAAATGAAACTAACATTTTTCCTGTAGCTGTGGAAGAATGACCAGTGTAATGAAGTGATTATATCTTATATTGACTACCTTATTAGGTGCTAAAACCCATGTGATTAAAATCAAGAAGAGAAAAGGAACAGCAAAGGCATCTTGGATACTGAAAGTGCTGTGCTGTTATTCTAATATAAGATGATGATGGACATGTTTCACTAATCACACTGACGTGGCATGCTTAGAAGTAGAGTCAGAAACAAGTGCTTACTAATCTGTTTTAACTTCTGGTACTGAATGCACATGTAGTGTATACCTGGAGTTCATCCAGTGGTAGTGAGAAGTATTTTTAAATAGAAGTCTTCCTGCTGTAGTCAGAACTTAAGTAAGATGAAGTTCACCCAATACTTCTAGTTCAATTTTGCATCTGGAAATAAATAATAAAGTTTTTGAACTATGAAAAGATTAAAAAATACCAGGAGGACTTAACAGAAGGTGACAGAACTCACGTAGCCCTGTACCAGCTTGCTGGTGGGTAGCTGCAGTACGTGCAGCCCGGCAGCTCAGGGTGGCTCAGGACAGCAGTCCCTTGCAGAACGCGTTACATTAGTCTTTCCTCCCATCAGTAAGGTTTTGCCCAGGATGGTGCCTGCATTTAAAGAATGGTTGTGGTGCCTCAGCTGAATGCAGGCTGTAGACATTGCTCTGGCACCCATGATGCCTGAATGGCCAAGAAACAGGGATTGGCCTTAAAGGAACTGGAAGCTGAGAGGAGTTTTGTAGAACTGGAGCCCTTGAGGTAGAATTTGTTTGGTTAAACATGCATGCTTGTCTGCCCTTTGTAAGGGACTAGTTAACATTGATCTCAAATAGCAGATCTTTGTAAGAGGAGGATCCAGGATGCTTGGTGCTACCTTGCTAAGCATAGACAAAACCTCAGGAAGGGAAATTTGGTGAATACCAAACAGTACGACAGCTGCTTTGTTCATGGCTTTGTTCTGAGATCTTCCTTTTTGAACTAGCAGGTTGTTTGGTTTTTTTTCTTTCTCAGCCCTGTGCTCTTGAGTCTCCTCTGCATAGCGTATTGACTAAAGGATCTTTGCTGGAACCAGGGCCATGGTAAAGGAAAGGGGAAATGCTGTGTCTAGACTAAACCACAGCTCTTCCTCTGACGTGGCCAGTTCTACCCAACCCAAGCCTGTAATGGAGGGACTGGTGAGATGGTTAAAGGCTTAGGCTATTTTAGATGCTCACTCAGGATGCAGGCAAAGAAAGTCAAGTCTTGTACTTGCCCCCATGTAACCACATTTGTCCCACAGATGAGTGGGTCTTGTGTTACTTGCCCAGGCAAGAGCAAAATACAGAGTCTAACAGGAGTAAAGGGAAGTGGTCTCTCAACATCAGTTTACAATCTTGGCAAGAAGCTTCAGCTGAAACATGTGAAAGGTAAATGGTTTTATATTTGAGTCTGATATGGTAGAAAGTGTTTCCTTCCCCATCCCTCCAATGTGAAGTCTCTCTTTGGCAATACTAACAGTTACACATCTGACAAAGCCACAAATTACTGTTTCTTCCTATTACAATACATAACAGCAAATTCTAATATGGCTTTACTCCATGTAATTTAAGCTAAAAAGTCGTCCTTCTCTTCTACTACCTCCCCTACTTTTTTTTTTCTTCTTGGTTAGTAGCCACTATGGCCTCTGCGTATAATCCCTGAATAGACTCCTGCTAGTCAGGCTACTTGGAATTCATCACAGGGTTGGATGAAAACATTAATGATGCTGTTTAATTCATTGATTTACAGTGTATCAGTATACTCCTTAATCATTGCTTGGAGATTTTGGATTCAGGACAGATTTGGGGCTTTGATACCAATGAGGAGACTTATTTGCTTTAAGTGAACCAATTTTTCTAAGAAAAAGTGGCAGAATCAAAACCTAAAACTTTGAACGACGAATAGGTTCAAGATCCCTAACTTGTAAGCACACCAGAATACTCTGCTGAAGGCTACTGGTATCTCCAGGCAGAAGGCAATATTGTTGCGGTGGCATTTTATGTTGTCCCCGTAACCTTCCCCTTACCAGGTAATATGCAAACATCTCATCCAGTGTTGGAGATGGAATGACCCAGAACTGGAGCCAGATACAACCTCATATTAACTTGTAACTCGGATAGACAGAAAATAATACTCCAATAAACAAATTATGACTGAAAATTTTTGTGCCATTTATGGAGAAAGGCCCTGGATCAGTGAGTACAGAGTGTCTATCTCCTTTGGTGCCTTCATTCATTGTGCTTTAATTGCAAGTGAAAACATGTTTTTATTCTCACATTTAAGCAAGGTGTACATCTATTTTTAGTAGTACTATCAGGCTGTTTTACGATAAGATATGTATGTGTTTGGACATATATACACATGCACTGTTTAGCTTTTTTTCTTTCATGAAGCAAAAACTTGAATGTATTATGGCCAGGATGGTGGTGGGGTTTATAAAGTGTGTCTAGCTTTTACGCCTGCTCCTGGAACGAGAAAGGAAATGCTTGAAGTCTTCTGGCAAAGTTATTTTAAAATTACTTCAGCTTTTTTCTTAACCACAGAGCCTCATACTTGTGTTCTGTGTTAGAATAGAATAATTGCCTTTCTCTTTCTCTATTTTTTAAGAAAAAATAGAAAATGTATGTCATGCACAGGCGACTGCTTAATCATGCCTTCCTGCCTTGTTATGGAAACTTGAAGTCTTTCACCTCTGGTGAAATCACTTTTTTCTTTTTTCCGAGATTGAAGACTGAGAAAGGTGGCAGGAATGGTTGGAATTTGCTTTCTTCTTAAACTGAAATTGTCCTATTTGGGTTTTAGTTTACTCTGTGTTTAGATCTGACTGGTTTTTGTAGCTCCTAGACAGTTTTGATAGGTTCAAAGCTCATGTAAGTGTGGTAAGTATATTCTGTTGCAAGTATGTAGGAAGGCATATTTTTCCAGCCTCTACTGTCTGCTAAAGGAGAACAAATCTTTTGGCAAAAAGAGAAAGGGAAAACTGGCATTGAAAAGAGCCAGTATTAAAATTATGAGACTTGAAAGGATGCTGTAGGAAAAGCTGGAGTAAGGGAGGGAACGGGGATTCCCCTTCCCTTCCTACAAGGAAACGTTCACTATTTATTTAGTAGTAAAGGTGCTTCTCATTTTGGATAAGCAAGTCAGCAGTAGTGTCCTCATAGGAAAACCTAGGTGACTTACATGTGTTGCTGCTGTTTTGTACAATATTAACCTGTATCACCACTATGATGTGTCTATAGTCAAATAGCAGATGTCTGTAGTTATTGTGCTTTCCTGAGAGAGGTGGAGAGGAGAAACTAAAAGATCAGGCATATCACCTGGCATACAAGGTCTCCTTGTAAACTAGCTTGTTTCCATGTTCCCTGAGAAGTATTTATCACTGGATAAATCTGTGATGTATGATCTGATACAGCAGAGTTATGTTGTGTTATATCATCTTTTTCTGGCTAAAAGGGTGGTTGTCTGAAATAGTGCTCTTCTACTCGTGTGCATTTAAAAATAAAATACAGAAAAGTGTTCGTGTCTGCAGGTAGTTCTGTCTGGTCTCTAAAGACAAATTAAACGTACTTTGCTGTTTCAAAATAATGACACTATAGATGTGAAGCAGTTAACCTTACAAGCAAAAATGTTTTGCTGTACTGTTCCTGGTTGTAAGGTACCCCAAAAATTAAAATATATGAGAAGTACAGATTTCTGTGCCAAAAACTAGAAGTAGCCAGACTTCAGTTTTGACAAGGGGTAGGTTGGTTGTTTTTATCTTGTTTTGTATTTTAATGAAATGCTTAAAATAAAGTAACTTTTATCCATTTTTCTCCTATGGAAAACTCATACCTTGTAGTCACCAATTTCATTAAGCTTTGAGTCAGGGTCTGGACATTAGCTGGGGCCCTGACACATCTTGCATGTGACACTCGACTCACAAGTACTGTGCGTCTTGGAGATTCTTTGTGTTTGTGCTATTTCATTCTGGGAAGAGAGGGTAACCAGTCTAACCTAGTTTTGGAGTAAATTATGGGAAATGATATTATTTTCTTTGGCAGTTTACCTTTAAACCTGTAATCCTACTTGACTGAGTTCGGGTAAAAAAAAAAATAAAAAAATCCTATTGATATTAGGGGATTGGCATTTCACAATTTCCTTTTTTTGTCAATGTGAACTTTTTGTTAGGATGGCTTTTTTGTGTGCTTGAGACATGAAACAATATCAGATGGGTGTTAATTTTGATGTTTCTTCCTGAGCTGTTCCACTGCAAGGAATTCTCATATGTACCTTGAAAAGAGGTGACATCAAAAGGGCTTTAACAAGGATTGTGGCTGGTTCTCTAATTCTCAACTTTAAGTTTTATCAAAAGTCTGTTTAATATAGCAAAATAGGATAATTATAGTTTATGCTGGAATTTAAATCTCACTGTCTAAGTTATACTTAGATTAAGTCATTCTCTTTGGTCTGGCTTCTTGAAGGGCAGAGGAAGAGAAGAATGATCTTTGGTACACCTATATAGGTGATTATATATAAATGTCTTATGACATTTTGACACCATTGGAAGAACATCAACTATCTGACTACAGTTTATGGCACTTAATCTCTTTTTAATCTATGTTAGGAAATTGAAGTGCTGAAGGCTTCTATAGAAGATACCGTAATAAACTTTCTGTTGAAGGATTTTTTTCTTGTTTCCTTTAATGCAATAACTAGTTAAGATGATGTAACATGCAAATTATGTTGACAATAATACTGTGGATAATAGGAAAGAAAAAGGAAGAAAGCAGATTGTGATTTTTTGCCTGCTTAAAAAAAGTGATTTTTGTCTGCTTGATCCCTGTAACACTTTAGTTAAGCAGGATAATGATTTATTTGTTACATTTATAAGTCAGAAATGTACTGTTCTGACTTGTGTAGACCAGCCTGCTTATCAGGAGAATGATACTAGTACAAGCACCAGAGAACAGGCTTATTGTATACGATGAGTAAAAAATGATGGGTTGAGCTGTAATAGAGTATTTTGTCTGGTATTACGTTGGCATCTGTGGTCGTCAAGCAGTAGCACATGCCATTAACACTTTGCACGTTCCTACGCGTATTGTGTGTGACGTATGTACTGATGCACAAAGGAAATCAAGGAAGGTCTGTCCTCATACATGGCTGGTAAAGGAGGGGAGTTGGCTGCCACCATCTCTGTCCAAGAGCAGAAATTGGGGCTTGGGGCTTGCTGCCCCTGGTGCCTGTGCACAGTTCAGTACAGTGTGGGAAGCTACTGTTGCTGCTGCTGCAGCACAAAGCAGTTCCTGAGCTGCAATAGTAGTACTTGAGGAAGCAAACATGAGGAACACCTGGGCTGCTGAGCAGAGGGATCTGTCAGGTGGGTGTTTGCAGGGAGGGCTTGGATTTCAGGTTTGAGAGAATAAGGGAAAAGTAATGGTGGCAACTGTGACAGCAGTGGAGGAGATCAAAGAGCTGATCCTGCACATAGGTGGATGTACTTTCTCCTAGCACAGCTTCCTGATGCAGCTGTATGTTCCTGAAGACCTAAAAGAAAATTAAGACCCCAAGCTTGGAGATGTTGCTGAAAATAGTGATGTGCAGACAGGATTTGGTCTGTGATGGTGGCGGAGGTGATGGAAGAGAGCAGTGGGACAGCATTGTAAAACTGTCAGTTGCACATACTTGGTAAACATGAAGATTTAGAGGTCAAGTCTTGACCCAGTAGCAGATTGCAGTCCTGGGAACACCAAAGATTCTTTTGGAGTGGTCCACATAAAAAGGACAGCCAGCCTCAGGGGGAAGAATGGGTGAGAGCTAATTGACTGACCACAATTCAAGAAAGATAGAGGTGAAGAGAGAACAGAAGACAAATTCATTTTAAACCCAAAGGAATTATGAAGGAGAAGACTGTAGACTGGAAGTGTAGTAGTCCTGGAAAAGATTGGTCTGGAATACTAAAGAGCTATTAAAAGGAACCAGCTTACTAGGAACAAAGATGAATTGATGTAGACTTTAGAGTAATTAGAATCCTAGAGGCTTTCCACGATGAGCAGGGGTCTTCAGTGCTAGAATAAAAGGGTCCGGGTTGGTGTGCTAGTACAAAAGCTTTAAACTTGGAAACCAGAGAACAGTTTGGGGATGATACTGATATGAGCTGCACATTGGGCTACTCAGGTGTAGCCCTCATCAGTAACCTTTCTCAGGGAAAGCCCTCAGTCCTGGAATGCCTTCTGGTGGTCACATGCTGCAAAATCTATTAACCCGAATTTCTGAGCCGTG
>VYZW01007198.1:0-11909 GCA_013401315.1 Balaeniceps rex
CCCACCCCACCCTATCCCCTCTCTTTCCCCTCCATTTCCATTTCCCCAGACCCTGCCTGTGAATTAGGATCTGGCTGCATATCAGCTCTGTTGCCCCTTTTGGGGCCATTCCCGACGCTTTCACTGAGAGTTGCTGCAGATTGCCTCACCTTGGTCTTCTGCTCACCGTGCAGGACAAGTCTGACCAACCTCTGTCCTGCCTGTGCCCTGCCAAGTCTGGCAGCTCACATCAGCACCTCCTGGGCTCGTGCAGCTCTTTGCTGCGGGCTCTCTCCTGTGCCAGGACCCCTTGTGCTGCTGCTTAAACCTTCGACACAAAATGCTGCTCTCTGGGGCAAGCCCATGGCAAGGAGCTGCGGGCAACGCTGGGCATCCCTCCCTCCACAACCCCACAGCACTGCAGGCTCCTTCCATGCTGCTCTGAAGAAGCTCCTCCATGGAGCTCAAAGAGGTGGATGAAAGGCTCCACAGAAATGCAAGACGTTATTACATTTACCAGGGAAAGAAAGAGATTTTCCTGATCGCTGCTTTTATATTGAGCGGCAACAGCAATGTGGGGCTGGAGAGAGGGATTTCTGCAAAGCTGAGAGCTGGCAGGGCCCCTGTGCCGCCGGGTCAAAGTGCACCTTCCTCCCTTCCTCTCCTCTCCCTTTCCCTCCACAGCTTGTCAGGAGCCCCTGAAAGCCTTTTGCAAGCTTGCGTTTCTAAATTCCTAGATCAGGAGCGGTTTAGGGATACTTGGCTGGAAAAGGACGTGCAAACCTTTCGCCTCTTTCTCCTGGAAGTGCGTTGAGTTGATGAATAATTTTGGTGGGACAGAAGGGAAACATGGTCAATTTTTTACTAAACCACGATGCCTGCAGAGGCTGTTGGCTTCCCAGCCAGGAGTGCTGGCATCTGTGTCACAGGATGGGCTTCTGCTTCTTGCAGATTTTCCCTCAAAATAGGCAGGGGGCAGATTTTTCCCCACCTTTCTGTTCCTCTGTGGGGCAGCTCATTCTGTGCCCAGTGTCAGGTCAGGAGTGACAGTGCCAACTTTCACTCTTCTTTTGCATTAGTTCTGGTTCAAAGAAACAATGAATTAAAAGAGAAAAGTAAAAGGCTTCAGATTCATTCACTGAAACCTGCTCAGCAACGGATGCTGTGTAAAGTTTTGTTCAACCTGTGCATGTCATTCCCACTGAGGAGCAGTTTGATTCGGTTGCATTAATTGGCATCACACGCTATTTAGAGTGAGGATGGTGGGGGTCAAGGCACCTCTGTGGATTTCCTCCTCTTAAATCAGGGACTGGTGGCTGTCCTGACCCTAAGAGCTTCTCAAGGGCATTATGCTTTGGCTGCAAACCACCCTGGGCACTGAGCACTGGAAGGAGGAGGACTCCGAGGAGTGGCTCACCAAAGTCCTGCCACACTGTTTCGGGGTGATGCAAGGCTGGTGGCAAAGCCCAGACCCCCGTGACCCCCTGGTGTGAACCTCCACTGCCTTAGCTGGCATGCTGCTTTCCACAGCCAGAAATTGGGGTTCTCAAGTGGCCCCTGGGGTCAAGCATGGGGCAGTTACCAGGCTTATTCAGAAGAGCTGATCTCACTCATAGAATCATTTAGGTTGGAAAAGGCTGTTAAGATCATCGAGTCCAACCGTAAACCTAACACTGCCAAGTCAACCACTAAACCATGTCCCTAAGCGCCACGTCTACACGTCTTTTAAATACCTCCAGGGATGGTGACTCAACCACTTCCCTGGGCAGCCTGTTCCAATGTTTGACAAACCTTCCAGTGAAGAAGTTTTTCCTAATACCTAATCTAAACCTCTCCTGGCGCAACTTGAGGCCACTTCCTCTTGTCCTATCACTTGTTACTTGGGAAAAGAGACCAACACCCACCTCGCTACAACCTCCTTTCAGGTAGTTGTAGAGAGTGATAAGGTCTCCCCTCAGCCTCTTTTTCTCCAGGCTAAACAACCCCAGCTCCCTCAGCCGCTCCTTATAAGACTTCCTCTCTAGATCCTTCACCAGCTTCGTTGCTCTTCTTTCACGCAACTTTAGGAAGGCAAGCATGGGGTGCTCCATCCAACGGCTGGTCTCAGCACCTGCCAGCCCCCTTCTGAGCCACCTCTTTTCTGCTACATCTAATGCAAGCAGAAACACCCCTTTCTGCTAAACGCTGGGGTTTCCATGGACATCTGGACTCCAAGCACTCCCAGCCCATGTCCTTGCCTCAGGCAAGAAAGCAAAACTACAGCAGGACCATGGCAGAGTGCTGGTCGAGTAAGAACTCTTAGCTATAGTGAAAAAGCTAAAGAATTTTCTTACTTTTAAGAATAACTCCCACTGTTGACTGGAGCGCGGAGGGCTGCTTTCTATGCCAGTGTACACTGTGAAAACCTCAAGTAGTTCCTGAGGTTATGCTGATGTGCAACAGCTGAGGATCTGATCTACGTATCAGGGCTGGAAATAACACAGCCTGGGCAGAAACACAGCCAGGCCAATTCTCCCTTGCCTTGTTGCTTGTTCGGCCCAACGGGGGTGCAAAAAGCATCTTCTTGAGCACCTCAAACTCATTCAACCTTTTTGCATATCTGGAACATCCAGCATAAAAGTGAGTCTCCTCTAAGTTTAGGTGACTAACCAAAACCATAGATCAGATTCTCTCTAAACTCCCTGCTGGAGCTCTCCCTTCACTATACAGAGGAACAGAGCTGTATAATTAGGCTCTAGATGCCTAATTTAGGCAACTAAGTTAGGAGCCCAGATTAGATGATAGCAACATTTCCTTACACTCCTAATTTTAGAAGCTTATAGTCACACCTGAGTAAGATGCCTGGAAGAGCGAGTGTGAACACCCCTTGATCTGCCAAGCACTAGTGAATTGCTTTCTAAGGATGTTGTAGAGAGTGACCTAAAAGCCTCTAAAGTTAGTCATGCAGAAGATACTGTTATAGGTTGAATTTCTCCTAATACCCTGCCAGAGAGTAGTTTTATGCATGCCAGCACGATCACATTCATATGTATAAACAGCATTTGAAAAAACTGAATATTGTAAGATCCCAAGATCTTACCTGTTTTTCCTGTGTCTAACATCCAGAGATATAGCTGGATGAAGACTGCAAAATATTTCCCTTCAGTAATTTTGTGTAGTGTTTGTAAGAAGTTGGCTCAGTCACATGAGATCATCTTCTGTGTTTTTCTCCTGTGAACATCCGAGCTCTCAGGACAAAAATTTCAGGGCCAACCATGTTTCCAAGGCACATACACAAGGAATCATGGATGTTAGCATTTGCAATTTCACAAGCCCAGGCTGTTCGCCAGAAATACTTGTGCCTTCATCCAACCAGGGAAAAGAAGCAAATGCTGTGTCACTCCTCCAACAAACTGAGCAGCGGAGCTCGAAGAGGAAATGGGGACGAATCCCTTCAGATACTACAAAGCTGGAAATGATCATGACAGTAGGGAGCACACACCTGATATCTGCAACCTCTCGAGTGGGAGTCGCCCACTGGAGTGACACGTTTGGATATGAAGTAATGCAGCAGATACTCAAGATGCAAAGGGATAAGTACCTCAGCACACCCAACGGCTTCAGCTCTCGCTGGGAGACCCAGGGAGGCCAGGCTTTTTAAAAGGCCAGTTTTCTGCACACACTGAAAGTTAGGTGGACCTCAGAACTGTTTTCAGAAATAGCTAATTCTCCTGCTACTCGGTATTGCAAAAGTTTATACAGAAAGAGTAAAAACCAGACACTGTGCACAATCTTCTAGGTAAAAATGGGTGATCAAACACCTCAAAGGAGCCAATCCCCACTTCCCATGAGAAACCACAAGCAAGAAAGACTTTGACAGATAGTTATTTGTGCAGTTCTTAATAGAAACCTTTTTTAGCGCTTTGCCTTTTCAGCACTGCCAAGGAAGCTGCTCACTTCTAAGATATCCTTGTGAACTGATTTTCAGCCATTAGTGATTTATTTGCAGCCTTGCCATAATCCCTTGCTGGAAAGCAGCACAGCCCTATAGCCACTAGCAGGCACTCTTAATACAACGTTCCCACCCCAACTCCTTAAACTTGGGCAGAGCGGGAGCTGCATATCACAGGGACTGAGGCTCAGATTCATCACAATCCCATAGCAACAGACCCAGGAACAGTGCCTCATTACCAGCCTTGTCCAACAATCAAGTCTTTAACGAGAACAAAGGTTGACAGTGATTAATCATTAAGCAGTTTCTTGTTCCTTGCCGCACGTGTTGGAGGCAGCCTCCCGCCGAGGCAGTCTGGCAGATTTCCTGCCTGCGCTATACCAGGGCCCATGTCCGGGCGCACAGAGACGGCTTTTCCCAAAGCCAAGCGCACAGATGAACGTCTTGTCTCCATTTCTGAGCACAGCATATTCGGAATGCATGTGCATTCTGCAAAAATAATAAACCCTCAGCTGTACATCTGATGGCTGTATATTCAGGCGAAACGACCTATAGGGGATTTGTTCACGTCAGAAATTTTCCCAGAGACTTCAAGGCCGGATTATTAGTATTTTACCACGTGCACCGTGATGAACTTTTAATGTGATCTTCTGGCATAATGTATATATGAAGGTCTCCATTTTAGAAAGATTTTGTTTATTTGCAATGAAAATAACATGCACGTGTTGAAAGTTCAACAGAGGAGGTTATTGTGAAACGTCTGCATCAGAACAGGAATGTTGGCTCCATCGAAGTCAATGGCAAAACTCCAGCTGACTTCAGTGGGGCTAGAATTTCCTCCCAGGTCCCCATCCAGCCACAGGGGCACAGTGGCACCCTTGGCTTGGAGTGACCTCAACGCACAACTTCTGCATAAGATACTTACCTGGTTCAGAGAGGCACTAGCAAAGAGCCTCCACTAATGTACCTGGACAAAGACTGTCCTGAGATCTGTACGGAGCTCTGGTTTCAAATGCCTCACGTGCTCTAACGTATTGAAATAAGTATGCCAATAAGCATGAATGATGAAGACTCCTATCAGGTTTTGACAAGATCAGACACATACTGATTTTTTCTACTCTAGCATTATTATTTCCAGTGGCTTCAATATGCAATACCCACATTGCAACAAGCCAAGCCCTTTAGTTTATCATCACACAGTTGCAGGAAACCAAATTAGAGAGGTTTAAGAAACTGCCACTCCTCCAGCTAGAACAAGAGCTGGTGCGAGTGGACCTGTTTTGCCCAGTACTTCAGGACAAGGTACGTGCATGCTCACAGGCTCTGTGCCTCCACTAAGGAGTGGTAATTTCCAGCTGAGGCAGTGAAAACTTCTGAAACTGATTGAAACACCTGTGATTATCTGTCTGTATCTTCAGTGTGGGCATATATTATCTGTGGATATGTATACCTTATTCATCTAAATCTTCTTGTCTCATTGCCATATGTTTATTATCTTTCCCAAAAATTATCTAGCCTGAGGTTGATACAGAGCATGGAAGATTTCAGCCCACTTAGAAAAAAATAAAAGCAAAACCAGGGTCTTGTAAGAGGAAGTGTTGGGTGAATTCAGTAATAGGTGGCACTCTCATACATATGTGCTTATATTTAAAAGTCTAGTTTACAGAGCAGTGCTAAAATGACACTGAAGTCTTACATATAACAGGCTTACATAACGTGTCTTTTTTGCCATATCATCCTCATGCCTCATCCTCATGTTTCGCTCCCTGCAGCAACTCTGACAGTCCCAAGGGCATATGGGCAACATACAGGGGAGTGTGGTCCAGAGATCTCTGAGCTTGTGGAGACCTGGGCAGCAAAGACTGCATGGAGCAGTGCCAAGTGAACTAGCTAAGTGTGGAATATTTATTCTCAAAGGCCACTACTTGTTTTCAAAGATAAACCATGCTGAGGGACATTGAGCTGAGGGACATTTAGCTCACGAGGACGCTGCGTGAATGCAGCCATCTTCCAGACCTGAACCTGCCCAGCGTTGTCACTGTAAGATCAGGTCAACACTAGTGCTGCATTTGCAAAACTATTGCTTTCTAACAGATCTAATGGAAATAGAATAAAACAATCTGTGCCTTTTTGTCTTGATCATAAACACTAACGTAAAATTCTTTAGGAAATTACTGTAATTTTTTTATCCTCCTGATTTCCAGGCTGTTCTCTAGTTTCCTCAGCTTTTCCCACTGGCATTTATCTAGGTTTTCTTTGCGCCTTCCATATCCCTCCTCATATAGGATTCACTCTCCCTATTAATTGTCTGCAGTTTAAACACATTTGTGTCACTTCTAAAAAACAACCACAAAAAAAAAAAAAGAGGGATGATGACATAATGTGAAAAATCTCCTCAAGCAATAAAAGAAAGCAAAGCAAACACCATAAAATGCCAGTTTTTCTGTGGGAGGGTATGAGGGAGCAGGCAACCTGAACAAAATATTTAATGAAGAAAGAAAAAATAATTAAACACAAAGAACAACAACAACAACAGAAAAACCACATCACTGGAGCCAAACACTTGAATAGAAATGGGCACAACATGGGTGACATGACTGTCAGAGACACATATTAAGATCAAAGCCCTCCTGCTGAGAATACACAGCAAGAACATGAGCATCCTTAAACCGGAGCCTCCTGGGATCTGCTTTCTAAACCAACAGCTCTGAATTCTGATGGAAAACAATGCCGAATACTGAAAAGCAATGTGTGAAGAATGGCTCTGACCTGCGTCTCCCTGTGTTGATTAAAGCCTTGGGTGGGACATGTGGTGGGACTGGATCTCTTTGTTTCAAGTTGCCTGTCCCGGGACAATGACTGATGCTAACGGAAATCAGCATCTGCGGCTGGGGACCAAGTGTCACTGGGCACAGAAGGGATTGGGGGGACAACAAATCATTTCCCCGCTGTGACAGCCCATGGCACTGGTGCGAGAGCACAACGCAGGGTTCAACGGAGCAGGTATGACTGCCCATCTACTCAGTTTTAAACGAGTCCCTAGCACACAACCCCACCAGTGGTCTTCCCTCTTCCTGCTGAAGGGCCGTCTCCTTCTTTTATAATGATTGCTGTCTTTGTTATAAAACAACTTAATCTGATGGCTGTTAATTTGTGAGAATTGACATAAACTTTAGGTTCCTGCCATCCCTGCTCGCTCTCTTGATGAGTGTGATAAAATGACGCCAGTGGCCACAGCAGCCTGAGGTCTTGACAAATCTACCTATCCTTCATCTGCCTGTGCCAACAGCATTTTCATTAAAATGTGAAAACACCAGGTTTCCTAAAGAGCACTCCCTGGATTGGCCTCATTTTTCACTATGAACTCAAGACATAGGAAGAAATGTGGTTTTATCAGGTATCCCAGAAGCTCTGAATACCTCTTCTCTGGGGAATAACAGAGTTAGACAGAGCTCACCCACTTCTGCTTTCAGCCCTTTTAGCTCTTTGCCTGGCCAGATCCCCATCATGGGCATTTATCTGCTGCCTCACTGCCCCTCTGGTTGCATTACTGGACATGGCAATGATGCATGGTGGTTACTTTTTTTATCTAGCTTCAGAAAAAAGAAGATTAATCAAAGGTGGCAGAAGACCACTACCACTGTATAATGGCACAGGCCCTTCAAGGAGAGCCTGGCATCTCACCGAGCTCAAAGAAAGGTGCAACGGTACTTGGGTATAGTGAGTTGTTTCTTCTGTTTTTTATCTGCAACCTTTAGAAAGCTGAAATGGAGCCAGCTACAGAGGTCAGAATAGCTCGATCCACCAGGGACTAGTCCTGCCTCGGACAACATGCCTGGGAGGAATTATCTGAGGAAAGGCTTCCTTAAATCAGATGAAGTCAAAAAGAATTATACTTCTGGCATTTATTTAAGTTATTTACTGCCCAAATCTTGCAGCGTGGGAAAAAATAACAGAGTATCCAGGGCCTGCCATATTCCAGCTATCAGATAAAGTGTGACTCCAGAGAACGGGAAGGTTGGTGCCAACAAAAACCTTCTTGGACTCCTTCTGCTCATTTTGCATTATTCTTGTGCAAGAGCAGTGAAAACCTGTTTTGAATCCCTGTTTTTAAATAGACCTACTCACATATGGAAAAGAACAGGTGGACAGGGTATCACTGTCCTGTTTTCTTTCTCTGAGCAGGGGAAGGCGCAAATGCAATTGCCTGAGTCTACAAATCATCCTCAAATTACGCTGTGGCGTTTCCCACAGTTTGGGAAATAGCGAAGGTCAGCAGCCCACAGTGCAAGGACCAGGGGTCTCTGATTAGCCTGTTACACTCATGCTGTGCCCCCCGCCAGAAAAGCCCTGGGCTGTGCTGAGGGGGACACAGCGTTGTCTTCTGGCAGGGCCTGCAAAGAGGCATCGGGGAGATGCAAGTTCTGCCCCCATCTTTGCATGGAGGCGGAACTTGGTCCATGGTTTGAAGAGTGACCTGACCTCTCTCTTTTCTGTCATTGTTTTATCTAACACGACTTCTTAATTAAGTTATCACGAGCGCTAGTGAGCACATCCTGGCACCAACAGGTTCTCTTTTCTGCTGCTAAATGTGGTCATAGCTACATGTTTTGTTTCAGTTTTCCATGTTCCTGCTATTCTGTCTGGAGAGGTCCTTGGGTCCTTGTTTCACGTGTCAGCAAAAATGCAGATGAAGGAAACTTCGTTGTGAACTTTGCTTTCTTGAATGTATAGCCTGGGTTTGATTGGCACTTGGCCTCTAATGCCCATGGGGAGGCATTATTTCAGCGCCCTCCCCACGGCTGTTGTGTTCCCTACACCAGCCCTTTCCTCCTTAGTCTCACAGCACATACTAAAAATATATAAGTAATATTATTTTAAGAAGCAATTGATATAGAAATCCCTTGCCAACATTGCATTGCTCAGCTTTTCTCCAACAATTTGGAGAAATCAAATGCAATCCATGAACAAGACAGCAAGCAGACTTAAGAATGAAGATGTTCAGCACCCTTTTGGTCACAGCCACACAATTTAATAAACACATAAACTGAGGAAGGACTTTATTGGTATCAGGCTTTTCAGGGCACAAAGTATATTCCCTCTGCCTGGTGGCAGAGCTGAGGAGGTAGCAGTACGGTAAGGAGCCTTTCACAGGCATCTGCAATGCCTGTTGAGATGTGTTGGACCAGACAGCTCAGACAAAACACTGAAGTAGAAACACGTAACTGACCACTTAACTGTGCTTTCATAAAAATGAGGAGAGAAAGCAGAAGGAAGACTACAAGGAGAAACCAGCTGAACTAAATGAACTACATGGAGTTGTACTATGTTCTGTAAATACTTGGTTAGACAGCACAGAGGTAAAAAATAGGAGTTGGCTTGGTTTGATTTGGCTTGGCCTGTAGAGGTCGTCCCTTTGCAGTCCTGACAGTTGGACAATAATGTAGGAGAAGAGAGAAGCATTCATTTATTGCAAGCTTGGATTATTTTGGATTTTAGATATTCTAAACCTGGGTATTTGCTCCACTGCAAAAGTATCTTGATATGTGACATCCTTTTCCCTGTCCTAAAAAGCAAAAGTTGGATTCACTCTTGGGCAATAGACAGCACATGCCTCCTTTAACTTCAAAATAAGGTTTAAATGGGATTTACTTGGCTCACTGGTTTGTATTATCTTGCACAGAAATAAATTTTACCCAAAAGCTGCTTTGCAGGCTGCTCCTGCAAGCGACCTTCCTTCTGGGCCATGTAAAAGTTTCTGATAAGTTTTTTAGATGTTACAGGCAGGAGAAGCCTACCAGGCTGGAGACTGTGTGGATTCAAACAATGGGAGGACACTCTGACACAAAAGAATTCACCTGCATTTGTTAATTAAGGGGAGGGCAAAAATCTTGTGATGTGTTGAACTGTGGGTTCAGAATATTCAGAATATCATGATAAAGTTTTGATACTGGGTAGCAAGGGTTTCTGATGTGACACTTGTGTGGCTTGACTCCGAAACTCTTGATAAATTGTACTAAAATTACTGGGAGTCTTGATCAAACATGTCTAAAATACTGTGTCCCTCTTGTTATTACAAATATAGAAGTGATAATGATGGGAAATAATGTGAGTTTTAACCAATGGTGTAAAGTACCTCAACTGTGTGTTGAAACATGTATGATTATGTAAATTAGATTGCTTGGGATGTGTAGGGCTAGAAAGGGCAGCTTTATGAAGTAGTTGCTTGGCATGGTAAAGAGCTCTTTCCAAGTTCATCTTGTTCTCCAGACCAAAGAGATGTCAAATTCAGGGAATAACCCCTTACTAGCAAGGTCTTGCTCTGTAAAAATGCTTCCTTGATTTTAATAATAAGAATGTTAGCTGTGCCTCTTTTTTTCTGTCATGCTTCTCTGTAATAATTTTTTGTGTGACTAATCAGAGTTGAATCTAATGAAAATAAAGTGTTAATTAAGCTTTATCTAATCTCAATCTAATCTGACAGCAGCAACCCACATCTGCTGCTCTGCTGTGCACTCATATTTGGACCACCTACTATACGTGGATAATTAGGTGTCGCAACTACCATGGCATCTAAATTCAAGAGAGTGCTGAGTGATTCAGACAGCCATCTTAATAGCCAGACCCACCAGTCCCTGCCTTCCTAGACATGCAACGGACAGGAGTTACTATATTGTCCCATCTAGGAGCCAGAAACAGATTCATTTCTTGTCATTAGAAAGTTAGGTATCTAATCCAGTCACACAGGCTCTCCCTATCATTCACGGAGTGAAGGCGACTCATTGCCTCCAGAAGGTTACTGGTCGAGTCCGGCCTCTGAAATGGATGGGGTGAGTCTGGAGGTGCCTCAGTTCTTCTGCTGAGTGGAGGAGCATGGGGGGCTAATTTGGACACGAGACCATACATCAAAATGAGACAATTCTCACCTGATGATAAGAAATCTGAATAAGAAATTGCACGGCATCAAGTCTGTAGTAACAGATTTGGGAGCCAAATGCAAACGTATTGGACAGATCCCACTGGGCTTTGGACCAGGCCTGTCATAAAGACAAATTCTTATCTGCTGTGATATGCTCGAGGGGAAGCAGGCCAAAGGATGCACAAAAATATTGTACACCTCATCACATAAAGAAGGGAAGCAAAATGAAATGTAGAGAAGAGGCATTTTGTGGCACTACCCTTGCATACATCATCCTTACTTGCAAAGCTTGTCACATTATTCCTTCATTCTAACCTTGGTAGAAAATGATAATATAGTGTAATGCCACTGATTAGGAAAAGGCTGGTTTTGCCTTAAAAAAAAATAAAGTAAAATGGTAGTTTGTTACCCTGCTTCCATGTGTATCGAAGTTAGCAAGCAAGACCATGACCCAACAAGATGTTTAAGTTTCTTAATTTCCTCAGCCTGATATCAGTGGAATATCACTGCAGTCCAAAGAGCTCATCATAATTACACTTAAAATACTGTTTTTCACAGTTCTGGGTATTTTCAGTGTGTCCACATAAAGGCATTTCCCATATTTGAAGTGTAGTCCTTTTGCCCAGCAGTGAGGAAGAACTGAAGTTTATTCTGTTTGGGATGGTCTGGTTGAAAGCCAGTTAGACTTTGGAAGTAAGGAAGACTAGTGTCTTGGCGAATCTGGGCCAAAATATCAACTTTTTCTGCCTTTGATTCCTACAAGGCCTGTACAGCCAACACCATTACCAGACAGGAGGGCTGAATGGTATTATTATTTTGAGTCATCAACATACAATTTTTCATTCCTTCTGCTTTTGAAAACTCTGACTTGTTAATAGGACAACAAACATGTCATTAATAACTTCGTCTAGCCTGCAGAAACTCTTGCGCTGGCAACAAATTTTGGGAATGTGGGGACCCAACCTGCTTCAGAGCTCAAAAAAAAAGAAAAGAAAAAAAAAAGGTACCGTTGGGCTTGATGATCTTAAAGGTCTTTTCCAACCAAATGATTCTATGATTCTATAAACTTTGTTAAATTCC